>CM030834.1:14230218-14257718 GCA_018105865.1 Metaphire vulgaris
CAAAAGTCTCTCTCTCTCTCTCTTTCTTTCTCTCTCTCTCTCTCTCTCTCTCTCTCTCTCTCTCTCTCTCTATATATATATATATATATATATATATGTATATATGTATATATATAATTATCCAGACATTAAATAACATCAATTTCAATTTTATCGCTTAAAATAAGTCGATCTGCTTTGGATAATCCATATTTGAAGGACATTTTGTCAAATTAATTTCTTTAGTATCTTAATTGTTAGTATTTTCGCAATTGCCAGGGTTATTTCTAGGATTGTGAATTGGGGGGGGGGGGTGTCGAGAAAATCTGGGAGGGGTGTGTGTGGTTATTTCCTAGGATTGTGGGATTGTGAATTTAAAAAAGGTCATCCGAGGATAAAAGTAGGGGGTGTGTTTCTCCATTTGGGAGGGTGTTAAGGGCTTTTAGTATGCATTTTCTCTTTCTTCTATTTAAAATCATACACAAACAAAAATTTAAAAAACTGCCTTATCTTCCAGGGGTGAGCTGCACCCCCTGATTTTTTTCCAATAGTTGCAGCTGCACCCCCTGCATCCCCACTTCCTACGGGCCTGATGACAACCAATTTAGAGATTGAGACCCGCACAACCCCAAAATCCGTTCCGGGAAGATATTTTTCTGGTAACACCATTGCAAAAGCCATGCCATAGATTTCAGTTTTTCACAATTTGAGTCAACGCTGTACTGCAAATATGATTATGATGCGATCCACAGTACTGTTATTTTGAAACGCGGTGATCTGCTGGTCATTTGGTAGATTCCGTGGATGACCAGTTCAAGAACTACAAAGACACATGAAACCACGAAACGGAACAGGATTTTAGGGATGCTGTCGGAGCGAAGCGGAAATTGAGAAACACGGGCGCGGCAAAAATAACATGCATACACCAGAGTGGATTAACGAGATCATAAATCAATGGAACAAAAATGTAAAAGCAGACGAACGAAGCACGCACTGACCCATTTACTGCACTTGGCTGTAAAAAGACCACTATATTATTATTATTATTATTATTATTATTATTATTATTATTATTATTATTATTATTATTATTATTATTATTTCTATTATTTCTATTATTTCTATTATTATTAATAATAATATTATTATTACTATTACTACTATTGCTACTACTGTTACTACTATTATTATTACTACTACTACTAATACTACTACTGCTACTACTACTATTACTACTACTCTACTACTACTACACTACTACTACTATTGCTACTACTGTTACTACTACTACTACTGCTGCTGCTGCTACTACTACTACTACTACTACTACTACTACTACTACTACTACTACTACTACTACTATTACTACTACTACTACTACTACTACTACTACTACTACTACACTATTGTTACTATTATTATTATTATTATTATTATTATTATTATTATTATTATTATTATTATTATTATTATTATTATTATTATTATTATTACATAGCTCACTGCTGTCTGGTTTCCTCTAAATGCGGAGTAGTTGTCGCTTAGAAATTACCAGAATCAACTGAGCGCTTGAGAGAGAGCAGCTGACAGAGTCCACTTGAAATTATTCACCGCTGCTGCAATAGGAGACGCGTCGTCGTCGGCGACAGCAGAAATCGATTGGACTTAAGAGCCTGTGATGAAAGACATCATAGATCGATGGACGAAGGCAGCGATCAAAGGTTGCTAACGAAACCATTTTCCATTAGCGCCATGCACAGCGTGCACGCAAATTGATGCAGCTCAGATGAGCTTTGGGTGGCCGGTTAATCAGTCCGTATTGCAGCGAAGCCACAGCAGATACGCGTATGCCAATAATTAAAACATGCGTATGTATATGTATGTGTGTGTGTGTGTCCCGCGGCAGAATCAAAGCAGGCCGACATGATACCGGCAATTGTAAGATATTATTTCATTCAGAATAACATTGAACCGCACCGATTAGAAATAGGGGCCTAAGCTCAAACAGAAGACTGACATTTGCCGTAGGCCTACATTTTACGTAAAGAAATATAATACACAAACATACTGTAGAAATAAATGAGGGCATAATATGATTTCAATAATATATTCATAACGTTGTCATAGTAGGCCTACCACTGAACTCAGATATACGCCTATCGTAAATAGGGATGTGAGCTCGGAAATTTCCGGAATAATTCCAGAAAAGTTGATTATTATTATTATTTATTATTATTATTATTACTGTTTATTATTATTTATTATTATTTATTACTATTACTACGATTTATTATTTTTATATTGTCATTATTACTATTTATTACTATTCATTTGTTGGGCATTTGTTAACAACTATCAGGATTGTAGCGCTATATAATGTTTTATGGACATGCACGCGGTGCTTCCGGTTGCATTTTCCCGAAAATTTTCGGAATAATTCCGGGCATTCTACTTTTTCGGAAAAGTTACAACCCTAATCGTAAATAACCTGGATATGATTTGCTGATGTAAACAATCAAAAGGTGATATGAACTTTTCAAACGTTTCTTCGTTCTAACTGCAAAAAAAACTTAAGGTAAATTTCAAATTCTATGTCCTGTTAGCAAGAAATTTATCTCTGAACCATTTTAGCTCCAGCCATCAATAGGGGTCTTTTTAAACGCAGCAATAAAAGTCCCGTCAACGTGTTGTCTAGGTCAGGTATGAAACATGCAGCTTTTTACAAGCTTTGCAGCACAATACAGCATATCGTCAAAGACAGTCAGTTGCATACAGCGTACATTGTACCAAGTCTTAAGAAAATCATCATCCACACTAGATTGAACCAGTGAATGTAAAATCATTAATATCGAATTTAATCAAGAGTGTAGAAAATGTTTTACCGTTAAAAATCTCTGCACATCTTTTATATTATCACCGGGAAAACGCATCTGAAAGAGTTGTTCTAAAGAGGTGCTGCGTACTCGTAAACCCCGTCAGAGAAAATCGATTCGATTAAGCTAACCACATAGTAACGTCTGGTCCTCCTGATAAATATATCATCGACTTTGGTTGCGCCGTAAACCGTTGCAGAAACAAAGGAATTCGGGGATAGGAAAATCACCGAACGAACCCGAAACGCGAAACCGAACCAGCAGCTGCGAATCGTTGAGATCTCCAATCGAACAGCTGATGCGATATTCAAGATTCAATAGTCCCCAGTAGGCGTCCGTTCATCGCAAAGTTTTAACGGCACCACATAATAATTACATAATCAACCGATGGTCGATGAAGCTGATAGGACACTGATGAAGTCTAAACATACAAGTAGCGTCGCAGGGGAAGACACATAGAACGACTGACGGAGGACGAATAGAGACAAACGGATGTACAGACAAGCTAACGACTCGATCGTCATTCGTCAATTCGGTCGTTTGCATGTGATGGTGGTTTCTAGACATTTCGCCTACACGGCGATTCGCCTACAGCCAATTCGCCTACACGTCGGTTAGCCAATATTTTTTTAACTTAATCGCCTAGTTATTTTTAGTTTTAGTCGCGAGTTTTTGTGTAAGATTGGGGCTTACAGTAAAAACAGTTAAATTATCAGAAGATACGTTATAGACTTTGAAACTTGTATAACAAATTTATCGGCTGGGTGCAGATTTTCTCCAGATAAAAGCAGTAGCATCATTTCACACTTTTCTTTGGGGCGAGATAATTGTTTGCAAATTTTCGGCAAATTTTGGCAATTTTATGGCCAATTTTTGGCTAATTTTTGGCGATTTTTGCACATTTTTTGCAAATGTTGGCAATTTTGGACCAATTTTAGCAAATTTTGGCCATTTTTAGCAAATTTTGGCAATTTTTTGACGAATTTTAGCTGAAAGGGGGCGCAGAGGGGGTGCAACCCATCTTCTTTCCAGGGGGTGCACTGCACCTCCTACATTTTTCCAGGGGTGCAGCTGCACCCCCTGCACCCCCACTTGCGGCGGGCCTGTAATAGTCAGTATAGGGTCCCAACAGAGGGGCCACTGGGGCCAGGCATTCAATAGGAGGGCAGCCCCCGGGCTCTTCATGTGAAGCCGCCACTGAATGTATGTGACTTAGGCTATATCCGACGATAGTATACAATTATGCCAACGCATCAACAGCGTTAAAACTCGTCTGATGATCATAGGTCACGTCTTCTCAACTGAAAACTATAATAAGAGAAGACGTTCATTCAGGGCATCATGACATCTGCAAAATCTCGAACACCTCATGTTCACTTCTTCAGACTTACCTCTGCGTTTAGAAGCACGCTAATGCCACCTTAAAATCCTCGTTAGGCCTATCTTCATAAACTCTAGCCTATCAGCTAACGTGCTGTGCTGTGTTCGTGACAGTGCCCTTGCATCTTCTCATTCGCCACCGCGGTTGACTATACAGCAGGCGTGGACGGCAGTGGCGGATTTACCACGGTACAAATGTAGCATTTGTACCAGGTCCACCGGCAAAATAAAAATGTAGGGGCCCACATTTTCTATTAACAATATTTTATAATGATTTTTAGGATTTTTTTAAACAACTTTACTTTCCGAAATGCAACCATTTGTCTCGCAACGTGTCCTAAAAAAGAAAAAAGCTTATCGCCAATATTACTCATACATCTGTAACTCGTCCGCTCTTCAGAAAGTTTCCCCGAGAAAAGCTCAAAAAACCTGACAAGCAAAAAAGATCATCTCGCCACTTTTCACACTTCATCTGTAACTTTTTAGAAGAATGTTAACCTTGGCCTAAAATTTAAATCCGTCGCTGATGGACGACCGCAGTTCTAGATCCCGACAGCAACCGGTTTCACCGCTTCTCAGTCGCGGAATAATAGGCGCTCGTTTCTGCCCTAGTTGAAAACAGCGTGGCCCACCCTCCCCCCGTATTCACTTCCATTCGTATTCGTCTCCTTCTTCCATACACACTAACACAAACGTCGACGTTTCAAGGGCCTGAAATCGTCTGTTTGCGGTGGTAACGCCCTCGCAGAGGATTATAACTCATATTGGAGGTGTTTTTGATCTATCGCCCAGCCCTGAAAACCCTTTGGCCTTGGAGCGTCTACGCATCGAACCTCAACTCAAGACTATCTTATCAGACATGTCGGACATGATACGAGTCCATATGCATGGACACCGACATGGCCAGCGCGAATGGCATGCTCTACACTCTACAGTGAATGGCATGCTCTACAATCGATTCTGTAGCTAAAAGATTATGCAATCATCTAGGGGCGTCTAGAAGCATAACCAGACAGCAGCAACTACACGTACTACGTTTAGACATAACCAGTCCAGTGGATAATGGCATCTACTACAAAATAGTACAAAATTTCACGAGTATCGAGTTTAACTTGATGCCATAGTTACGACGTTCAAGCGTTTTGCACTTTATTATTGTTTGAACTTTTTGAACTTTATTGATAAGCCTTTAAACTTAAAAGTGTGTAACGTTCAATTCGAATTATCACTGCAAAGCCGAGTCTTGTGAGAGAAATTGGTCGCATTAGGATTTTTTACATACAGTACAAAAAACGCAACAGAATCGCATGCAAGGAAGTTGAGAAGATTGTCAAAGTGCATTGTAACTTACGACAGGTGGATAAGATCGAAAACCAAAACATCTGCTATGCCGATGAATAAGCCCTACATCCAGGGCTTTTTTGTGACGGTACGCGCCGGTACGGCGTACCGGAACCTTTTTTCAAGGTGTGAAAAAATTTTTCTTGTGACTTTGCAGTTGTGATTTAGCTAAAAACTTTAAATACTTAATAAATGATATGCATCATTATGCTTCCAAAATCGCTTCTATGTTAAATTCTAGCCACAGACCACATAATCGTAATGGAAAAGTTAGGCAATCCACCGTGAGTACCGGCACCTATTTTTTTACAAAAAAGCACTGCCTACATCGATTGGTCTTCTGAGACTGAGTCATCTGACGAGGACTAAATGAGTCATCTGACGAGGACTAAATTGGAAATTCGAACTTTATTTTCTCTTGAACTTTATTGAACTTTATTGAACTTTAAAAAATGTCTTTGGACTTCACAACTATGCTTGACACCTGCAAAGGTTGCAAACCATGATATCCGAAGAAACTCATTTTCTTAAGAATACGTACTACTGGCTTAAAAGTTGGTAATCTAATCTATCCCGCAGCTTGTTGAGAAGATAGAACACAGTTTTAATCCACTGTAGGCCTAGGCCTACTCACTTGCCGGCAAAACCGATCGGCTTTTTAATGAAACGTGTTATCTCTTTCATAAAGAATACAGAAGCGTTTTCCTGTCTTAGAGCTAAGCATGAATTTTCCTTCCTGATATGAAATTGCTCTTGTCGATTAATGAAGCATGATGCTCTGTAATGCAAGAACCTAGTCACGAGTTTAAGACTGGAGAAGTGACCCTTACATAACTGTTTTTCTGTCACTCTTCAAGAGTGGAACACGTTTTCCCTCTATACGTAATTACTGTATAATCATAATTAATTATATATTAACAATAAGTCAATAACTGTAGTTTGAAACGAAATATGCACGAGAATGGCGTTACGATTGGAAGGAAAGATAGTCTATAAATAGAATGTTCTAAAGACTATTGTGGTTCTATTTGGCCTACAACTTGGTCACACAAGTGCTCCTGCTATCTGGTGAATGTAAGGACGAATAAATAAATAATTGCCAAAAACAGCAACTGACACAAAATTAATAGAGCACTGCTTATCAGAGTTATTTCTAGGATTATCAATTGGGGGTATCAGTAAATTCTGGGGGTCCTCTGACAAGCAAAAAAGGTCATCCCATAGCTGAGATGGGGGGTGTCGGTCTCAAATTTGGGGGGTGTTGGAGTGTTAGGGGGTGTAAAAATATCCCTGCTGCTTGTCCAGGAGCTGAAGAATTTTAAAAGTTTTGCAAATAAAACCGAAGCCGGTGGTCGCATATTTTCATGAAATCCGTACAAACAAATAGCATTCTGATGTAATAATCACTCTTAGGCTAGGCCTAGGTTGCGTAGGCATATTTTCCAGCTCGTTAATCGTATAATAACAATATCCCTATAGGCTATGGTGCAGAGATGTAGTACTTGGTACTTGTACTTGTACTCGAGTTGTACTCGAGTACAAATTTTTAGTACTTGTACTTGTACTTGTACTCGGAGGCCAGGTACTTGTACTTGTACTTGTACTCGGAGTTTTAGGAATGCAAGTACTTGTACTTGTACTTGTACTCGGAGGCCAGGTACTTGTACTTGTACTTGTACTTGAAGCATTGTGTACTTGCTACATCTCCGGCTACATGTACTTCAATGGTACAAGTAATGCTGTTCCTTTAGGCTAATGACAAGCACATCCTCACAGATGGCCAAGTACCTGGAACTCAACGATATTTATGATGAAGCCACTGATACCATCGTATTTTGGAACAGTGAAGTTAATAGAAAAGAGTTCAACAGGCTGTATAATGCAGCCATTAATTAGAGACCTTAGTGTGCCTGCTTCTGGCGCACCAATTAAACGCGTATTTAGCCAAGCTGGCTTGATCGCGAGACCGCATAGGGTTAATATGACCGATGCAAGACTATCATCTCTATTTTTTTAGTGCAACTGTGATGATATTTAGATGCTAATAATGTCAATTTTATTCGTGGCCGGACAAACTGTCCGAGGACAAAATGTCATGTAGAAAATGTCATGGGGACAAAATGTCAGCGGAAAAAATGTCAATGTCAAAAATGTTGTACTAATAGTTGGAGGCCAGGTACTTGTACTTGTACTTGTACTCGGAGGCCAGGTACTTGTACTTGTACTCGTACTCGAAGGCCAGGTACTTGTACTTGTACTTGTACTCGGAGGCCAGGTACTTGTACTTGTACTTGTACTCGGAGTTTTAGGAATGCAAGTACTTGTACTTGTACTTGTACTCGGAGGCCAGGTACTTGTACTTGTACTTGTACTTGAAGCATTGTGTACTTGCTACATCTCTGCTATGGTGTATTCAATAGTGGCACTTACCAATAGTAGGCTATCCGAGCTACAGCAGTTTCTTTTCTCGAATTCGATTTCCTTAATTTCCTGTTTGTATCAAAAATTTCTGATTGTCACGACGAGGCTGGTATCAACGAACGGCAATCGAATGTCTGGTGCTTGGCTGGTACTACAACAGACACTTTGACTTTCGACTGAAGAAGCGTTCCACGCAAAGTAGCCTACGTCAAAAGAGCGCTTAGATCTAAAATGCCTTCTTCTGTCGTGAGACAACACCGCCCACAACGTACCACGAACAGAGACACAGTTTATGGAAAATGTTCAGTCTTCAAGGAAGGAATCGTTATCAGTAAATACTAAATAGCACTTCAGCGTCGCTAATAACATTGCGATTATTATTTTTATTACGTTGTTGCTAAAGTGGCAGAGAATGTTAGCAAAACGTGATAATAGATTGTTATTCCTTCCACCTGTACACACTCGCAGGCGAGCACCGACTAGAAGATTTGCTGCACCACCTGCGTGACGTCATAATTCGATGGTTCGTTTCCAGAAGTCAACACCCGACTGTTGGAGGTTTACGATCGCTTTTTGCTGATCGGAAATGACCAGCAGCAGCTGGCGATTGACAGAACTTCGGCATCCTCTGTCCTAGTTCTCGGTCGCTGTGCTGCTTCAGCCGAACACCTTGCTCAAGCCTCCGCGCAATGCCAAGGTATCATCGCGCAACCGCAAAGACGACCAAGTCTGACTGGCAGACAGGCAGTCAGTCAGCCGGTAGAGACTGTTGCAGCTGCTGAGGCAGGGATGTTAGGCCTTGGCTTTGGTCTTGGCCTTAAGGATTCCTTAAGGACAAGTTACAAGTCCTTGGTTCTGGTCCTGACCTTGAGGGTTGAGTCCTTATAGTTAGTTCTTGAAATCAGTCAGTGACTTGAATCATAAAACATTGCTGTATTAATTCAACGTATGCCTAGTGAATAAGAACCCATTCAATATATATTTTATTATGTTTTGCGGCCTGTGTTTATGGCATCCATATATTGCTACCACACGACATTGGGAGCATATATATATATATATATATATATATATATATATATATATATATATATATATATATATATATATTACAAGGTGGGCCAATAAAACCGGCACCGCCTTAATAATAATAATAATAATAATAATAATAATAATAATAATGTGATTTAAAAATAGTTTAGGAGGCTAAGTAAGCCTGCGTGAAAACCACCTTGTTTCATTGTAAATATTTTCACATACAGTACTCTGGGTCAGAATACATGAAATTGGGCCTACTTCTGCGTTATTATATTCTAAATGCAGCCATTTAACTTAAGACTCTTGTGCAATTCCAACTTGAAGCGGCGTCACCTCGCGAAAATCTGGCTAGAAAGGGTTCATCAGAAATGTGAATTACTGTTTTATTGCTAAAATTAGTTATGCGCTTTTTCATTGGTGTTAGTGTTTTTCCATTTGTTAGTGGTAATGCTTAATCTTTCTTGAAATAGCTATAGACAACTAAGACAAGGTGGTATGTCGGCCGGGCAAAAGGTCAGTGTATCTATGAGGCGGCGAGTATAGCCAAGTCCCAGTGGCGTAACGTGGGGGGGGGGCGGGGGCACTTTGTTGACAGCCCCCGGGCCCCGGGCGGGGGGGGCCGAAGAGGGGTCTAAGCTAGGGTTAGGTTAGGGTGAACCCTAACTTAACCCTAACCCTAGAAATGATGTGCTGACGACATTTTTTTTGCTCGTCAGGATAAAAAAGGAGGTGATAACGTTTTTTTTGGCTCGTCAGGATAAAAAAGGAGGTGATAACGTTTTTTTTGCTCGTCAGCTCGAAACTCTGGGGCCCCCATGGCAAAGATGCCCCCCGGGCCCCCAAAAGTCACGCTACGCCACTGCCTAGTCCAGTATAGTATAGTCCAGTATAGTATAGCCAAGTCCTTGGTCCTGGCCTTGAGGGTTGAGTCCTTGTTAACATCTCTGGCTGAGCGATAATGCGGGAAAATGACTTCATTTGGAGACTGCGGTACGTCGTCCACTTATCAGTCATTAGCAGTTTATTCTAGGCCTTCTCTGGGGGGAATTCCCCAAGTTAGAAATCCCCAACCCCCCAATTTTGATATTTTGGTTTGGGTGAAAATTCCCCCCCCCCAAATTTGACGACGGGTGGTTTTTGCACTTGGAGAGGGAAACATATAAAGATGACACTTTTGTTTGTCGCCTGTTTGACTTGCTTGTCAGGCATTTCGATAGGAAAAATATAAGGATAACCTTTTTCCTTGTTAAACAAACTTTGTCCCCCAAACATGTTAAACTCCCCCCATGTCTAGGTGGCTAGAATAAACACTGAGTCATTAGTGTTTTCACACAGGCTTACTTAGCCTCCTAAACCACTTTAAATCATTATCATAGTATGATTATGATAATGATTACTCCAAACGCCATCGTAATCTTGGTAGTTGCAGGGAGGAGGAAAAATTCCTCGTCACTGCTTGTACTGGTTTGTCCATTCTTTAAACATCAATTTTGGAATACTACATGGACTAACAGCGGCCCCTAGCAGAATTCCCCCCCCCGGCTTTTTCAGTTTCCCCCCGGAGCCACGATTCTAGATTAAACACTGCTCTTCGCTCGTCTCAATTTTAGCACCGAAATTATCGGTAGGTGTCTGTGCCAGACATCATGTGAAATAAAGTACTCACAAAGTCTATAAAATGATGGTCTGGAAAAATAATATTTATTTTCTTTCAATCATGGCCACACTCTACTACAGGGATATTTTTACACCCCCTATCACCCCCAAATTTGGTAATGCAACAATGGTATGCATACAAAATGTATACTAATTATTAGCTCAGGACACCCAACTTTTATTCTCGGATGACCTTTTTCTGCTTGTCAGAGGTTTTTTTGAGACTTTTAAAGTTTTTTTGGTTGCTTTTGGGACTTGATAATGTTTTTTGCTTGTCAGCCTTTTTCGGGCAGAGACTTAAAATTTCTGACACCCCCCAGATTTTCCCAACACCCTCCAAATTCAAAATTTTAGAAATAACACTGATCTGGTGTCTAATGACATCTAATAATTAATTAATTCCTGTTTTCATTCCAAGTGATGAAGTCATGAAAATCAATGCCATGTTACAATGTATTTTCTGTTCATACCAGTGAGACAAAAGGTAACAGAAGAAAATTACTAAAATCATGTGCTAGTTATTATTAAATTACAATGAAATCACTAGTTTAAAATTACATTGTTATATAGCAGAAATAATGGCTGACAATATAACCCAGGTAAAATCTGTAACTAGGCATTTTTGGAATAGGCCCTACTAAGTAAGTCAACCAAATATATTATTATATAACTGTATAACATTTACAGGTATCCGAGTCTAATAAGAAACATATGCAGGAAATAATCTAGCAAAAGTTAATTAATATAACAAATTGGAAGATCAAACATGAATCCGTAAGCAGGAAAAACAATCTGCAAAAAATACAAAAATGTTTAATGAAAAAGGCTAAAGCCTATATTTAGCACAAAACATCAATTTTACAAATTGTACACATTTGAAGAAAACCTAGCATTCTACTGCATATCCAAATTTGTCCCAAAAAATTCTGCTGCATTTCTTGGTGCAATATTAATTCTGCTTACAATTAGGCAAATGAAACAGATCAAGAGTAATACCAAACATTCTGCATAAGAACCGATATTGTTCTATGCCTTTTGGATTGAGAAACCTTCAAACTTTAAAAGCAGCCGCGATGGGTTCAAGAGAAATAAAATCTTTTGATCAAGCATTAAACCTCAAACTAGGTCTTTTAAACTGGGAACATAAAATCATCAAATAATGTGCCAGATTATCTTGACAAGTGCATAGATCATTTGCAATAAACAGTTCTGATTGCTAGCAAAAAAACTCTGAAAATTTCTTAGGACCTGCAGACAAGAAAAGCACAAATGTCACACAAAATATCTATTCATTTAAAGGCATTTTGGAAATTTACACTTAGCCCAGTTATTTATTTCCATTCTAGAGTATTTTGTGGAAGAAGCTAATAACTAGCATTCAGAACCACATACAAAACTGACTAGGCCAAGATGTATAATTGTGCTATTGTGCAACCAGAACAAGACTTGTTCCAATTATGAGAACAAATTGCTTACCTGAAGACAAAGCTAAACCACTTCATGCTTTGTTTTAGACACACTTTTTATCAGTTCAAGTGAAATGCAAATCCAATTGTACAGATGCCTTACCAACACAGATCTGTGCTTACGAACCATTTCAAAAGTTATGCCTATTTCAAGGACACAAAAAGAATACTGTAGTTAGTACAATGCTGTTGGGAAGCCACAGCATGCACGGGCTGCAAGAATAAGCCTAAGAAAAGTCCCTACATTTGGCTGGGATTTATCTCTTGTAAGAAAAGGGTTAATGAAACTCAATAGGTTCTGTAATTTTATACTTACCACACTATTTTCAAAACAATTATAAATTGAAAAGTCTGGCTGGCATTAGACGATTGAAACGTTAATGCAAAAGAAATTTAATCAAGCATCTCAATTGAACTGAAACTTTCAATTTCTACTTCTTAATTTAACTTAGGCCATGAATGAGTAAAACCAAGTATAAACATATGTTTTTTGCATTATCATAAGTACCGGTAGATGTTTGTGCACATGTGTGTTCTTGGAACATATCTTGGGTTCCATAATTTAAAATAAACACTATTAACTTTAATATCCCATTTCCAGGGATGCACTTGAAGCCAATGAAAACACACCTGATCAGAATAATAAGCAAGAAAGTAACACTAACCTTTTAAATAATTCTCAATTAAAACCATTGGTACATCATTTGTTGTGCATTCTGTTGGATCATATTGAACAATCTTAGCACCAGTGCTTGGGCCAATATACTAAAACATTACATCCAAAATGAACAAATAAATAGTGATGTAGTTAACACTCAGCTGTATGAATGTATGGATGGATGGATGGATAGATGGTACGGATGGATGGATGCAAGTGTACCAGAAGATAAAGACATAACATGAAACTAGAGTGAAATATCTTACATGATGCAATGCAAAGCTATTTCATCTATAAATCTTTTATTTAACTAATGCCTTAAAAACAACTTAGATAACCATAAAATGTTTCCTTGGGTTCACACTGAATACTTTGTACTGTAGTAATGCAGTGTTGATCACTGGTTTTTCCTATGAAGCATTGCATAGTCTTAAAACAAGAATTTAAAAGTTGTATAATCTTTTAAAATTAATATACCAATAACAATATAAATAATTTAAAATAATAAAAGAAAACTTTATCTGATGCTAGTCTATTCAGTCACATTTAATTAGGCTAATTTAATTAGGCTGGATGGCAGAGAACTGCCTAAAGCTGAATGAAGATAAGACAAATTATCTGGCTGGGCACAAGACAACAGATTCAAAAGATTACAATAAATGCCTTACGCCGTCCTGACGCCACCATCGAATGTGCTACAGTGGTCAATAACCTCGGAGTGTTAATTGATAGTCAACTGACAATGGCCAACCACGTTGCATCAGTTTACAGGAAGTCGTTCTTCCAGCTTCGCCAGCTGCGGGCAGTGAGGAACTCGCTGACACCTGACGCAACTAGGATGCTGGCTCAAGCATTCATCAGCAGCAGACTCGACTACTGCAACAGCATCCTTTATGGCATCAGTGACCATCTGATACAGAAACTTCAACTCGTCCAGAATGCAGCTGCACGCTTGGTGTTCCAGAGAGGAAGTTCGATCATATCACACCAGTACTACGGGAGCTCCACTGGCTCCCGGTCGGTCAACGCGCGACTTTTAAACTCGGGACCATCCTGTTCAAGGCCCAACACAGCTCTGCTCCGTCATATCTAACTGATATGTTCTGCTCGACGGCTAAGTTGCCTGGTCGGTCGCATCTGCGCTCCGCCTTGACCAGCACACTTGCAGTGCCTCGAACTCAGACAGGCTTTGGTGACCGCAACCTGGCCGTTGCTGGCCCGGTTGTTTGGAACAGTCTGCCAGCAACATTGCGTTCCTTTGACTCAACCATGACGCTGTTATCTTTTAGGAAACAACTGAAGACATTCTTGTTTGATTGATCTGGTTCGCAACTGACATGAGTGCATTTGCTGCTTTGCGATAATTTGCGCTATAGAAATGTTCGTAATAATAATAATAATAATAATAATAATAATCCTCTAACAGATATCATACATTATTTATCAGCACTTGTCTAAATGTTTCAAAAATTTAATCTTATGAACAATACATGTCCTAAATTTGACCAGGTATTACTCAGAAGAAAGTGTGTATTACACATGAAATAATACGTCAACTGAATTGAACAGCAGCTACAGTAAAACTTATGTGTCTGTATACTAACTGGGAGACATTTCTGCCAATCATCTTGTTCCCCTTTTTTTGCAACATCTGGATGCAGAAGACACACGACAGCTTTAATCACTGAGTGGTTAAAATCCCTGAATTCGATGTCATTTCTCATATTCACATATGCTCCTGTATCAAACCTGCTTATCGACTGGCGAAGCTTAAGAAGCATCAGTCGACCGAAAAGAATTTCTGTTCGAGTGTCATTATCCATTTGATCCCCCTCTGTTCAAAACATACCATATATCTATATACTCTTGCTGATAATATTTTGCACCCTTATAAAGGGATATTAGATAGATAACAAGAACAAATTGAAGTCATTCATTGTTCATGCATACTGCAATTATTATTCTTTAAATTATCAATTCCACAGAAATTAGGCTCCCATCATTTGAACACTGCA
The DNA here is from genome assembly GCA_018105865.1 of Metaphire vulgaris. NCBI lineage: Eukaryota > Metazoa > Annelida > Clitellata > Crassiclitellata > Megascolecidae > Metaphire > Metaphire vulgaris. Next base: position 14,245,046 of record CM030834.1, read on the forward strand.
AAGAAACAAAATATAGTCTACTCCACAGACCCCAGAGATTATTCTAAGTGGGTACCTGCACAAATTGTGTAATCTGAATTTAAAAGGGTGCAGTCTGCACATTCCAGACAGCAGAGGATAAAGTTAAAATCAAAACTACAGAGCACAAAATCCAGACGAGTACATTTTTCACTCATCAGCAATCATGACAAAGAAATCACAAATAGAATATCCAGTCTAAACTGAAACTGATTTTTTCAAACCCCAAACAAAATACAGTGAAAAGTGTGTAGCCAAAGAAACTTCTTGAAATAAGCACAGGTAGACACCAACTTTTCAAGTTTCTAAAAGATTCACTTATTTTAAAAAAACTTACAAGTAATACAGTAGACTATGTCAATATTTATAAATTTGTCTGTGAATGTGCCTGTAATCACAAAAGATTCCTTCTGAAATTATTCAATCATGATCATCAATCGAATGAGGACAGCAATCTTTAAAATAATTTCCTCTCCTACTCCAATACTTTCTCCAACCAGGGATATTTTTACACCCCCCTAAAACTCCCAACATCCCCAATTTGAGGTCGACACTCTCCAAAATATGGTAATGTGATAATGGTATGCATACAAAATGCATACTAATTAGCCCCCTGAACACTCCCGCCCCCCAAATGGAGAAGTACACCCCCAACTTTTATTCTCAGATTACCTTTTGTTTTGCTTGTCAGCACCTTTTTTGAGACTTGATTGCATTTTTTTGGCTTGTCAGCTTTTTTTAAGACTTGATAAGTTTCTTTTTGCTTGTCAGCCTTTTTTGGCCACAAATTTCAAATTCCGACACCCCCAGATTTTCCCGACACCCCCCAAATTCACAGTCCTAGAAATAACCCTGTCTCCAACACAAACAGATTGCATGCAGTTTGGATGTGCAGCTAACTACAGACTAGAGGCCAAAGATCAACTTGGACTTTCCGAAATTATTCAAAAAGGCATGAGTCGAAGATTTCATTTTCCCCACAAATACTTGGTTTTCAATATAAACAGACTAATGTGAAACAAGCTTTTATTCTAGTAGACTTGACCTAAGAAAATATGCCAGATAAAAACATATAAAATGTATAACTGTAATAAAATATTACATAAAAACAATATCATACAACAACAGAAAATGTTAAGTGAAAGCGCTTTATTCAACCAACATCGAGTTTCTTATTCTTCACAACTGTGTGATCAAACTGATCCTATTTTGAGCTATAAAATTGAATTTGCAAGTATACAGTAAATCCTGCCAGCCTTCTACTTATTGTTATGCATAGGCGGATTTCGAGTTTAAGATTTGGGTAGGTTAACATGGGGGGTCTAGCTGATGCCATTTTTATGATTAGGTATCCTATTTTTCACTTAGAGATCACCATGAATTGATGACCTTTTCAACAAGTTACCACTTATAGTTAGTAGTTCTGTTACAATGAACAAGGATAATTATATTATTTTACAGGATAATTTATTCAAATTGATTAGTTTTTTTGCATATCTAGGTCCCATACACCCTCTATTACACAGGAGAAGCCACTTGAAGGCCTGTTGAATAATAATTATTTTTAATGGATATTTTCAAACGAATTCAATGCATTAAGAAATGTGATTTGAAATATTCATAACTAAAAACTGTCAAAATGGCGTGAAATCATTGTCATTTATGGACGGCCCCTGTTGAATACGCAGCTTCTAGGGCACCTGCTTTAAAAACACTAAAAAATTCACACCTAATAAAGCTCTATATAAATAGCTTCAACGGTACCTGCCTTCAAAGTGCTAAAGAATTTCAAAAATATCAAAGGGCTGAAGAAAACACACGCGCTATAGAAATTCACGAGATTTTACTTTATTCTACTAGCCTCACTGCCCTTCGGATGTTGACTATTGCCTGTCTGATCATATACCTTCCCCATGGCTGTTTTAAGAAAGGCTGACCATCTAAGAATAAGCAGCTACTGTTGTGCTGCCCGTCAAGGCGCTATAGAAATCCACGAGATTTTACCTACTTACTATATAAATTAATACTATCTGCATATTATGAACATTCATGATTTGATTCGATTTGATTCATGACTGCTTTGATTGGTTGGAGCCATTTTCTGCTGCTCTGTCTTGAGGCGCTTGTACAGATACTATCTAATTGCCCATAATATACGTTAAAAAACTATGACGTCATTCAGATTGAATCATGTGAAATTAAAGTCTATGGATTGAATGCGTGGCACTATGCTTTTATATGTAAATAAGTAAGTAACAAAAGAGGCTTAGACAGACCTGGTGTTGATGGAAAAAAACTATTTTTTGTTTTGGTGGGATTAGTTGGGTAGGTAGGCTTAAGCCTACCCTAGCCTTTAATCGAATCCGCCTATGTTGTTATGACAACATGCAAATAATTTCCAATGTGCTAATGTGGACTTACTCAATACAGTCACTCTGATTCCATCTTGTGACTCAATGGAGATTTCTTTGAATGCAGCTTGCAGCAGTTTTAATGCTTGTATCATTTCAAGCATCTCTGATTTCAGTAGAGCCACTTGATAAGCAATATTTATATCATAGATGATGACAGCCTGTCCATCACTGTTCCGAAGTGGAATTGCCAGATGGAGTTCGTCATTGGCAGTCATCGTAACAAGTTCAGAGCTATCAGCACACTTAAAGAGATATTCCCTAAAATATGGAGCAGAAAATCATATCAAGTATCAAAGCTTTTCATAGGAAAAAGCCACAGCATTACTGAGTACACATTCAAATTTTTAATGGGTTCAGGTGAGGAGATAAATTACCCTTAATGTGTGTTGCAAGATGATTATTTTAATAAAATTCTGGCTATCAATTATTAGTTCAGAATATATTCAACCACATTATTCATATATCAAAATAAAAAAATTTAATTGATTCAAAACTGATATAAAGGTAAATGTTTTATTTAGTTTGGACAAAGCTTTTAGTGTACAAAGTTCAAAAAAGACTTGGTTGCTTAAATCGACACTGAACTGAACAGTAGGAACACAAGCTACATATATGTATCACGCCTTCAAGTATATGAATTGTGTAAAAAATTGATTGATCATGTTTTCTGGTAATTTTCCTGTGCTTCCCAAAGTACAGACACCAACCAGACTTACAGGCTAGTATTTCATTATGCCTTTATAGTGCTGTGATCACATATATTTGTAATCATATAGCTCTGCAAAGCATTTCTTGTCCAGCTGCTAACAGAGCTTTGTAAGCATCAGGCAGTTAGAAGCTACTATTCTGCATTTGCTATGTTATGATATATTACCGGTACTATATTTCAAGAAATGCGTACTTGAAGAAATTATCTTTCCTTTCAAGTCGAGGAGGATCCGACTGGAAATGAACAATCTTGTTCCCATTTTCAGCCACCATAATTTTCCTCAGCATTATGTCCATGGTTTCACGAGTTGACTCAACAAGAAATATTGTGCTTTCCTTGATGCTGGGACATCGTTTTATAATCCACGATACAGCATGTTCTGATGTCTGTATCATCTTTTGCCTGATGTTTACTAAATGGTAGGCAATGCTGAATGCCTTTGCAATGCCCTACAAACCACCATTAACTGCTTACACAGAATTTGGCATTAATGTAAAATATTGAATTTATATTTGTAAGTAATGGTCTAAAACGACAGGATGACCCTCTAGACAATTGCTAGACTGAAGCGTTCGACTCGTGTCATCGGATATTGCATGAAGTCCACCTCACCCACCTTCTTGCAGTGGGAGATGTAAGTAGTTGTAATGGGATGCTCAACCACTGATTGAGTGGACGATTGCATTGAAACCAACCAATGGACGAGGATTGGCACCCAACTATGAGCTAAACAGTGTGGGAAAGGCAATGGGAAACCTCCACACTCTCTTTACCAAGTATACTTCAGATGACGACACAACTTTCTATTGAAAGAGTCCACGGTGTTAACTGGACTCCACAGATGCTGGGGAGTGTTGAGTCTGGCAACTGGCAATGGAGGGTGCAAGGCCCCCAGGGTCGTCAACCAGAGAAAACCTTGCACACATAAGGTACCAGCAGAAAACAGATATCATTGACAGTGGGCCCTTAGAATATACGAACTGTGTCCAGGCAAGGAAAGCTAACAAATGTCATAGGAGAAATGTAAAGAGCAACTCTTGACATCTTGGGATTATGCGAAATGAGATGGAAAATGGGAGGAGACTTCAATAGCGAGGGAGTAAGGGAAGAGGAAACATGCATATGAAGAATATGCAGGAGGGGAAACGAGCCAAAAATGTGTTGGGATATTATTAACGGGCATAACGGCAAGACTATCAAGAACAGTCAAGAAGGTAGAAAGACATGAAGACTGAATACTGGTGGTAACACTTGAGGCAAAACCAGTATACATAATAATACGGTACCAGAATCCATACCTATCCAACATATAGGCTTGCTAAATTTTATTGCAATGCTAAAGCTTTCTTGCTTAAATCTCAAAGTTTTCTGAGAATATACCAGTAGGCCTAGTGAAAAACATAAATTTTAAAATATTCAAACTTCAGTCATATGAATAATAATGCATCAACTGCCTAAAAATATACCTGGTAAAACTGTATTTCATGGTTGGAGAACAGGCCAACGGAGGTACGCCTCAATGCTGTATCTTCTGAAAACTCTTCTGCTTCAGCTTCGTCCTCTAACACTGCTTCTACCTGAGACATATTTTTCTGATTATTTGGGTCATTGATTGTATCAACACAGAGCAGACCAAATATACGCTTCTTCTTGTCTTTCAGAGGGATCGCTATGTATGATCCATCAGTATTCTAAAGCAAACGTCCAAGAACAATAATCCACAAGGAATATGATCTTGGAACTGTGTCAACTGCTTATTATTTTACAAGTGGTAAAAAGGTGCAACAAATAATTGTATGCCAAGAATATTATAGATAACTTAAAACCAAAAAATATGTATCTGACAAAATTAGTGCTACCAAATTCATAGGCTGCAATCTCCGGACTCTTATTTTTGGCACAAGGAAAAGCAGTGGCATAGCCAAGGGGTGTTTGGGGGTTAAACACCCCTTGGATGCCCCACAAAATTTTTTTATTGAATATTATTAATCTGTGGGCAGAGGGGCACCAAAAACAGGTTTAAGGAAGCAAAAAAGAAAAAAAGAAGCAAAGAAAAATATCAATATAGTTGAACGCACTCATGCTATATAACTAACTTGATAAAGAAAAATAATAGATGGCGACCTTCTTTTTTGCTTCTCAAGATTTTTGAAGAAGTTGGGAATGGTCATAACCCCCTCTTCAATAAATCCTGGCTATGCCACTGAGGCAAAGATTTTTCAGATGCTGAATAATATTAAAAAATTCATCAAAAACAAAATCGTCGCACAAAGCAAACTCATCAAAGTGTATGAAGATCATCATTTTTAACATATGACACATTATTGTTTAAATCCTTGCTTTTATCTGTGCAAACAACAGAAAATTTCATTTCTTCCTGTACCTCAGAATTTTTTGATGGATCCCAGAAGTGAATATTTCCATGGACACTGATTTTTGGCACATGAATTGGCTTTCCACTGGCTATTGTTGCAAAACTAAAAATTGTTGATAAATGCATCAGAAACTTCTACTAGCACAAACTGAAACCTCACATGGCATATCTACCTTACACCATTCAAATATTAATCATGAATTACCAGTAAATTCTTTAAACAAATTTAAGATAATCATCAGCTTAGAAATTATGAACAGGGAAGTAGCTTGTAGCATAAAGCAACTTCTCTTAACACGTTGAGCGCTAGGGACGTCAACTGACGTCCTTATTTTGGTTTCTCAGGGCGCTAGGGACGTCAGGTGACGTCCTTAGTTCAATGCAAACTATTTCAGCTTATGCGGATCTTGGAATCATTCTTCTGCTTCCTTTAGCTACTAGAATGAGTGACCAATCAAAAAGGCGTATTCTATGGAAGATGTATGAATATTTGTCCTATAAACATTTGTTCAAAAACCACAATATACTCAACCACAGCCTCGTAATTATAATCCTCCCTGACGCGTCGTATAAACGTACACCTGGAGAATTCCTGCTACGATGTAATTACGTGGCTTGCATTGTCAAGTCTTCCATCCAGTGAAGTGGATAATTTTTGGCTCCGGGTGTGAGGGAGGCATTTGGACCAGACAATGAAGGTTGGAATTTAAATTGAAATTGTTTCCATTTTATGGCAGTAATTTCTCCACTCGCCATTGTTGAGCTAACTATTGTTCCGTCACCTTACAGGGCACCGGCATTTTTCCTATGAATTGGTGCATATATGAGTAAAGAGAACATGATACTAGTAACAGATGGCTTCTAAACGCATCTGTTCCAAAATATTTTCCTTAACAGGCGTCTAATGTGATTGTGCCTTGAAAATAATCTAGCAGCATTCACGTTGGTCACGAATGAACGCATTCCACACCAGCCGCGTCCCAGTAATCAATCCTATCGCAGTCAACGTGTTAAAGAATGAGAATCACAATGCCAACACAAACTGGATTCATGTGCAAAAAATATTCCACGACAAAGTTGCAACAGTAATAAGGACACACTAAACTTGCCTTAACTGCAGCTAATGATAAGAAATTTCACCTGATTCCCTTCATGTCCTCATAGTGAAATTTGTCCAAAATATGTGGTGAATGGTCCGGTGATGCAGCCATATAGCGGAGGACATAGGCCCCTCGTTTTAGGTCCAAAAGATTCCTCTCCAGCAGAGATATTGATGCACTGACCATTTTGCCAGCTCCATGTAATTCAGCATCCTGTGAAATTGTGTTTTAAAGATTAACAAAAGTGATCAAGAAATAAATTCAATACTCTAATGAAACATGGCTATTGTTTATAATAAAATAATTCCAGCATTTTTAATCCGTATTTCTGAGTTACATAAGGTGAAAGATTCCTTACCGTAAAATCTCGAGTATAGTGTGCACTTTTCTAAGCATTTTCCATAAAGTTAGGGGCACATATTTATATTCATATAATACCAAAATTAGAGAAATTTTTCCTCATTTTCCTCAAAGACTTAATTTTGCCAGCACTTTTCTTAGGGCTTAGCATATCATTTGAACAGCAAAGCAAGCAAAATCAATGAGGGAGAGGGAAACAGAGAGAGGCATTTGTAAGAAGATGGGTAGAGGGGAAAGGTGGAACCACATTAATGACTTTATTGACAACTTAGTCTATTGTTGGTACTGTCTGCTGTCAGAAAGAGAGGGAGAGAGATGAAAAGAGATAATTTGCAGGGAGGAGAGGAGTGGGAGATGACAACTTGGAACCACAATTCGGGTGGTGTTAATGACTTTATTGCTGCTCAGTTAAATAAAGCCAGATGTCACTGCAGCCAGATTCTGCCTATAATTAATGAGTCTGATAGTGGAGTCTCTGTTTAATATGATGCAAGGGTACACATTCCCCCATTCATTGAAGTAAACCAGCTCAGAAACTTCTACCAGTGAATCTCTTGACATTTGCAACAGTCACAGTTCTGCGAGCAATAATATTAAGCTTACCGGTGGTCAAGTAAAACGTTGCCGAGTGTGGAGATCTAAGGGTGCGCAACTGCACATTATATTCGTGAAAATCGATTTTACCTTTGGATCTGCACCACAAAAAGCAGTGCACACTATATTCCTGTGTGCATTATACTTGAGATTTTATGGAATATATATGGCAGAACAATGTCCACTATCCTCATGGTTTCTAATTATATGTTGACAAAGCAATTACCATGAACTTGGATATGTGCAAACTTCATTGCCACATTGAAACCAAACAACATGAATTGTTATTGTCTTGGTTACTAGAAAAAATTGCATATACCTAAGCATATGCCAGTAATAATCAACTTACCATGGCAATAGCATCAAAAACAAATTTGTATACTGGTCCCATGATGGCTCCACTAGTCTCTGCAACAATAATCATGTGCTGCAACCACTTCTTTCGAGCATCACCACGAGCCTGTTCAGCATAGCTAAGCTGAAAAATTTAACAGTACTTTAATACCATAAGCAATATATTGCTGCAAAATCCCAAGATTCATATCTTCTTTTTCTTCCATTATCTATGATGACGATGAGTTTGATACGAGATGACTCCATGTCTTCCTGTCTCTTGCCATGTGTGTTGCTTCTTCTAAGTTCAGATTTTGTTTTCCGACATCTTCTTTTATATATCTATCCATCTCTTAGCTTGTCTTCCTCTACTGCTATTTCCCTCAATATGACAGTGCAGAGCTCTCAAAGGCAGTCTTTCTTCTCCCATTCTTGTCACATTTCCAAACCACTGTAGTCTTCTCCTTTGGATTTTGTCTATTGTCATGTCCTTTATATTCATTCTTTCTCTGATTTCTTCATTCCTGATCTTAGATCTTCTTGTGATTCCTAACATTCTTCTTAAGCATGCCATTTCGAATGTAAGTATCTTTCTTTCATCTTCTTTCTTCATCTTCCAGCATTCAGATCCGTACATCAAGATTGGCAATAACACTGTCTTGTATACCATAATTTTTATGTCTATAGCTAACACTGTTGACGTCCAAATTTTATTTAATTTTCCAATATCAGCCACCCATGGACGCGCTGGGTTGCAGCTACATCTTCTGCGCCCAGAAGATTCATATAATAACGTGAAAATTAATAAAGCCCATAATAAAATTGGCGTCAATCATCTTCAGTCATTCTACAACAAATAAAATAATTTTTATCAGAAATATGCTTTGCAGATTGTCTTTGTCTCATGATGCAACACGCACTGGTTTTAAGAAAGCACATTAAAGTACACTGACCGCTATGCTGCCAATGAGGAATTCAATGAACATGTCAAAGGTGTCACCACGAGGCAAAGTCTTCACCACAGCCATGACAAAATCACGAAATTCATGTTTTGTGAATTTGTCATCATTGAAACTGTAAGTCGCTCTATATGCAGTCATTGCTACAGTAAAACAAAAATTGAGAAGTTCATAACACTATCATCATATAAAGAAAGAAAAAAACAGCAAAGGACAAATTTTCTACAATAAAATTTGAAGATAAACATTAAATATTTAGCTAAAACCAGTTTGTCAGTATAACGGTATCAACATGCATATAGGTAAGAACGTAAGACAGACAGCAAAAGCTCAGGGATAATTTATTCTGATATCCACAAAAAATCTGACCTTCTCAGACCCCATCATTCAGTTCAGTCAATGTCATTTTAACACACATTTGTTCACTATAGCGATTACTACAATTAGTGCATATTCAGACAGGGTAATCTGTACTTACCAACCAATATATTTACCAAAAACTGCCCTGGACAAAAATTCAACTTACAAGAATGTGGAACTTACCCCAGAATGTCAGTGATAAAGGGCACAGTGGAGTGAGGGGCACAGTGGAATAGGATTTTTGTCAAGAAATTGGTTCGATTCTGACCCTAGCCACTGTGTAGTGACCGTGGACAAGTTGCCCACCCTCAGAGTTTTATCCAGACTCCAGGCCTCTGGGAGGGAAGTTGACTTGGCTGGAGGGGAAGAGACAGTTCAACGCAAACATTTGTGTCAGTACTGGGATTTTTCAGGGTGGGATTTTTGTGGTTTTGGGGGGAAATTTTCCCCTCTATCAGGCCTGTATGAACCACTGCTCGCCGCTAATTGTACCGCAGTTATGATTCTTCACTTTGTGAATAACTTAACATGAGTTAACAACCATGTCATAATAATAATAATAATATAATAATAAAAAATAAAATAATAATAATAATAATAATAATAATAATAATAATAATGGCACAAAATTGTTACAGTACTTTTACCTAAATGCATTCAATTTCACTAATGAGGCTGATGAAATACTTAATCATTTATATTAAACATTGCTATGAATTATAAACTAAGAAAATGAAGATTGTCTTCACCAGTATAAACTAAATTACTGTAAGATTTGAGCATTAAAGATTAGTATAGCAGCATATAATTAAGTAACTACAATCTTATGAATTTGTATAGCATTTTCAAAAGTACACCATGTCAACTAAAAAATAAGCCAATGCATTTATCAGCACAGCCTCACTAATGCTGAACCGATTTTTAATTTTTTTAAGTTTTTGAATCAGGATCATCATCATCATCATAATTAACCGTGGGCTCATCGCCCGTTGGTGTATAATGCCATTTCCACAGTTTTCTGCCATTCTTTCCTGTCCGTTGCTCTGTGACTAAGATCCTGTAAACTGCTTCCACACCATTCTTCAATATCATCACACCATTCCTTGTGTGGTCTCCCTCTCTTATTGGCACCCCCCATTGTTCCAAACATTAGAACTTTGATCTTTCTGTCCTCTTTCATTCTGCATATGTGTCCGAAAAGTTGGAGTTTCCTTTGTTTTACTCTTTCCAGCATGGTTTGTTTGGGCTGAATTCTCCTGTATAGTTCTTCATTTGTGATTTTTTCGACCCATCCGATTCGTAGTATTCGTATATTTTTCTATAACATTTTCTTTCAAAGGCTAGTATTTTTCTTTCCAGGTCTTTGGTGATGGTCCATGTTTCACATCCATATAAAAAGCTGCTGAAGATACAGGTTTCGAGTATTTTCTTTTTTGTTTCAGTGCTTATTGATTTGCTTTTCCAGATCTTGTCCATTGCCGTCAGTTGATCTAGAGCTCTTGCTGCTCTTCTTGTGACCTCTTGTCTGCAGTCTAAGTCATGTGTCATATTGCTTCCAAGATCAGTTGAATCAGGATACAATTACCTAAGTTAACCTGAGCTTTTAATTTTAGATCTGAAGACTTGTGGATATAAAGCAGGAATGAAAGGAAATGAGGATTCAAAACTTTGTCTGCCTGTGGCATAGGCAGCAGAGGGATGTTGGAATTGAGCACCAAAGTTCTGGTATGGCATTCTAACACACATGGTTGCAGATTTCGAGCAATGACTGATTCAAAGGATGCAGAAAAGTGAAATGAAATGTAGGCCAAGGAGACAGAGGCACTATTAGATTTTGCAGGCAGACAGGTTTTAGTGAATGAAGTGAGCTGTATGGATTTGTTATCATATTGTACTGGATACATTCAGTTATTTTAAGCCACTGTAACGATTTCAGTACCAGTATAGGTGAAACATGACAGAATTGTGGTGACTGTTATTGCACAGGCTAGTTCATTTTGAATATATTGCAACTTACCATATTATCTCGTGTATAAGACGAACTTTTTCCCTTAAAAAATCGGTACAAGGTGTGGGTGCATATTATACATAGAAATAAATTGTATGTGCATACAATTTTATATACATAACACGCATATTTTTAATTTAGCCATATTTTTACACATATAACACGCGTGATATATATGGGTTTTTACCTATGCGGTTGATGGTGGAGAAAAACTTTGTTTGCACATCAATTTTCAAAGAGAAGTTGCCAGAAAATTGTGATTGTCTAGGTTACTCAATAGACATTCCGTCATTGATAGCTAAAAAATGATGTAGGCTTATAGTTTTATGGCTTAGTGATGGCCGCTGGTGGGGGGAAATTGTCTACTCTTCCAATTGTAAGCAGAATTTGAAAGAAAATTGTGATTATCCAGGTTAATTAATAGAAATTCTCATAAGAAGTTTTGGGCACGTATTATACGTAGGTATTAAAATTTTTACATTATGATAACTCTAGAAACTAAGGGTGCGTATTATACATAGGCGCGTGTTATACCCGAGATAATATGGTACTGGTTGAGGCTCTGGACTGATTATAGTAAAGAGAATTGCAGTAGTCAAATTTGGGGTGAACAATTGAAGTGGCACTTAATTTACCTTTTTCAACTATATTTTTCTGTTTGAGATCTTTATAAGTGCCAAGAATCCAAACGACTTCATCACAGTTAAGAAATCCAGAACCCTCATTGTCCCATAAGTCAAATAGGCGATTGAGCTTAGTTTTTCGTTGTAACTCCTCAGTCGTTAGTCGTTCCTAGAATTAACAAATGAAAAAAGTTCATAACTACTGTGTATTAGTACAGGTTTAAGTCCCAATTAGTACAGGTTTCTGTCCCAAGCGCCCCCAGTCAACTCAGCTGTGAATGAGTACATCGGATGTTAACTCAGTGGAAGGAAAGGCAGCAAGGGAAAGGTTGGCAACCGCCCTCATTCAGCCGTTGCTATGTAAAACTGAAGGCGCTAACCCTTCGGTTCTAAATTAATGAGTAGCAAAACATCTCACTTCCTGGCAGTCACTTCAATAGGTCAGTGGCGTAGCGTGACTTTTGGGGGCCCGGGGGGCATCTTTGTGCCATGGGGGCCCCAAAGTTTCGTGCAGACGAGCAAAAAAAAAAACGTCATCACCTCCTTTTTTATCCTGACGAGCAAAAAAAAACGTCATCACCTTTTTTATCCTGACAAGCAAAAAAAAAAAAAGGTCGTCAGCACGTTCATTTCTAGGGTTGTTAGGGTTAAGAGGTTAGGGTTAACCCTAACCTAACCCTAGCTTAGACCCCTCTTTGGGGCCCCCCCCGCCCGGGGCCCGGGGGGCAGTCAACAAAGTGCCCCCGCCCCCCCACGTTACGCCACTGCAATAGGTCGCTGTTTTGAAAAAAGAATTAAATAAATCAGATGATATAATGTGC